>OX235273.1:119244733-119289272 GCA_944472155.2 Trichobilharzia szidati | reverse complement strand
GGACAAAGTTTTTAAAAAGATGTGCCTTTTATATATAAAACCTCTGTTATGTTAATTTTGATTAATTTCCCTGAAGAAGTTCGGACCAGATTGCCGAACGAAACGTTGGAATTACTTATTTCAATATCGCTGAGATTTTACAAATATAATTTTTTACAAATGTCTACTTCTCACTCGGCGCCCAAATATTTTAGAACTATTCGGTCAAATCTTGACGACAGTTCATTTGAATTATTTTGCTATCGAATTAAATTAACAAAGAAACTATGTAATTGGCACAATCATCGTGTTTTCAGTCTCCGTTGTCTGGAACAAAATGCACATCCTAAATCCGTAGCTGTCGAGTCACCTGACAACTCCAGTAGGTCGAATAAAGCAGCTCAATATTCAGAAAGAAGACAATGCAATAAGTTCGACAGGGTGCTTAAACTAAACTCTAATCCTAAACACCATAATTTTGAAAATACGTCTAATCATAAAATTCTAGATACTAGCAGTTTGAACGGACATGAAGGTTTGATGTTAGCTGATGCATAGGAAATCCTGATTAATAAATAAAAATGGATATGTATCACTAATTAATAATACTTGGTCAAATTCCTGACTGTCTATATCTTCGTATGGAGACGTTAAGAAATGTTTTACGACTGTTTACACACACACACGCATGCACACTCTGTTTAAAGTATTTAACAAAGGTAGACCAATATTTGTAAGTCCGAGGTCAAATTTTGATCACAGCTCATACAATTTTGTTTATTATACTTGTTAATACTTGTGTTTATGAATCATGATTGGACAAAGTTTTTAAAAAGATGTGCCTTTTATATATAAAACCTCTGTTATGTTAATTTTGATTAATTTCCCTGAAGAAGTTCGGACCAGATTGCCGAACGAAACGTTGGAATTACTTATTTCAATATCGCTGAGATTTTACAAATATAATTTTTTACAAATGTCTACTTCTCACTCGGCGCCCAAATATTTTAGAACTATTCGGTCAAATCTTGACGACAGTTCATTTGAATTATTTTGCTATCGAATTAAATTAACAAAGAAACTATGTAATTGGCACAATCATCGTGTTTTCAGTCTCCGTTGTCTGGAACAAAATGCACATCCTAAATCCGTAGCTGTCGAGTCACCTGACAACCCCAGTAGGTCGAATAAAGCAGCTCAATATTCAGAAAGAAGACAATGCAATAAGTTCGACAGGGTGCTTAAACTAAACTCTAATCCTAAACACCATAATTTTGAAAATACGTCTAATCATAAAATTCTAGATACTAGCAGTTTGAACGGACATGAATGTTTGATGTTAGCTGATGCATAGGAAATCCTGATTAATAAACAAAAATGGATATGTATCACTAATTAATAATACTTGGTCAAATCCCTGACTGTCTATATCTTCGTATGGAGACGTTAAGAAATGTTTTACGACTGTTTACACACACACACGCATGCACACTCTGTTTAAAGTATTTAACAAAGGTAGACCAATATTTGTAAGTCCGAGGTCAAATTTTGATCACAGCTCATACAATTTTGTTTATTATACTTGTTAATACTTGTGTTTATGAATCATGATTGGACAAAGTTTTTAAAAAGATGTGCCTTTTATATATAAAACCTCTGTTATGTTAATTTTGATTAATTTCCCTGAAGAAGTTCGGACCAGATTGCCGAACGAAACGTTGGAATTACTTATTTCAATATCGCTGAGATTTTACAAATATAATTTTTTACAAATGTCTACTTCTCACTCGGCGCCCAAATATTTTAGAACTATTCGGTCAAATCTTGACGACAGTTCATTTGAATTATTTTGCTATCGAATTAAATTAACAAAGAAACTATGTAATTGGCACAATCATCGTGTTTTCAGTCTCCGTTGTCTGGAACAAAATGCACATCCTAAATCCGTAGCTGTCGAGTCACCTGACAACCCAGTAGGTCGAATAAAGCAGCTCAATATTCAGAAAGAAGACAATGCAATAAGTTCGACAGGGTGCTTAAACTAAACTCTAATCCTAAACACCATAATTTTGAAAATACGTCTAATCATAAAATTCTAGATACTAGCAGTTTGAACGGACATGAATGTTTGATGTTAGCTGATGCATAGGAAATCCTGATTAATAAACAAAAATGGATATGTATCACTAATTAATAATACTTGGTCAAATCCCTGACTGTCTATATCTTCGTATGGAGACGTTAAGAAATGTTTTACGACTGTTTACACACACACACGCATGCACACTCTGTTTAAAGTATTTAACAAAGGTAGACCAATATTTGTAAGTCCGAGGTCAAATTTTGATCACAGCTCATACAATTTTGTTTATTATACTTGTTAATACTTGTGTTTATGAATCATGATTGGACAAAGTTTTTAAAAAGATGTGCCTTTTATATATAAAACCTCTGTTATGTTAATTTTGATTAATTTCCCTGAAGAAGTTCGGACCAGATTGCCGAACGAAACGTTGGAATTACTTATTTCAATATCGCTGAGATTTTACAAATATAATTTTTTACAAATGTCTACTTCTCACTCGGCGCCCAAATATTTTAGAACTATTCGGTCAAATCTTGACGACAGTTCATTTGAATTATTTTGCTATCGAATTAAATTAACAAAGAAACTATGTAATTGGCACAATCATCGTGTTTTCAGTCTCCGTTGTCTGGAACAAAATGCACATCCTAAATCCGTAGCTGTCGAGTCACCTGACAACCCCAGTAGGTCGAATAAAGCAGCTCAATATTCAGAAAGAAGACAATGCAATAAGTTCGACAGGGTGCTTAAACTAAACTCTAATCCTAAACACCATAATTTTGAAAATACGTCTAATCATAAAATTCTAGATACTAGCAGTTTGAACGGACATGAATGTTTGATGTTAGCTGATGCATAGGAAATCCTGATTAATAAACAAAAATGGATATGTATCACTAATTAATAATACTTGGTCAAATCCCTGACTGTCTATATCTTCGTATGGAGACGTTAAGAAATGTTTTACGACTGTTTACACACACACACGCATGCACACTCTGTTTAAAGTATTTAACAAAGGTAGACCAATATTTGTAAGTCCGAGGTCAAATTTTGATCACAGCTCATACAATTTTGTTTATTATACTTGTTAATACTTGTGTTTATGAATCATGATTGGACAAAGTTTTTAAAAAGATGTGCCTTTTATATATAAAACCTCTGTTATGTTAATTTTGATTAATTTCCCTGAAGAAGTTCGGACCAGATTGCCGAACGAAACGTTGGAATTACTTATTTCAATATCGCTGAGATTTTACAAATATAATTTTTTACAAATGTCTACTTCTCACTCGGCGCCCAAATATTTTAGAACTATTCGGTCAAATCTTGACGACAGTTCATTTGAATTATTTTGCTATCGAATTAAATTAACAAAGAAACTATGTAATTGGCACAATCATCGTGTTTTCAGTCTCCGTTGTCTGGAACAAAATGCACATCCTAAATCCGTAGCTGTCGAGTCACCTGACAACCCCAGTAGGTCGAATAAAGCAGCTCAATATTCAGAAAGAAGACAATGCAATAAGTTCGACAGGGTGCTTAAACTAAACTCTAATCCTAAACACCATAATTTTGAAAATACGTCTAATCATAAAATTCTAGATACTAGCAGTTTGAACGGACATGAATGTTTGATGTTAGCTGATGCATAGGAAATCCTGATTAATAAACAAAAATGGATATGTATCACTAATTAATAATACTTGGTCAAATCCCTGACTGTCTATATCTTCGTATGGAGACGTTAAGAAATGTTTTACGACTGTTTACACACACACACGCATGCACACTCTGTTTAAAGTATTTAACAAAGGTAGACCAATATTTGTAAGTCCGAGGTCAAATTTTGATCACAGCTCATACAATTTTGTTTATTATACTTGTTAATACTTGTGTTTATGAATCATGATTGGACAAAGTTTTTAAAAAGATGTGCCTTTTATATATAAAACCTCTGTTATGTTAATTTTGATTAATTTCCCTGAAGAAGTTCGGACCAGATTGCCGAACGAAACGTTGGAATTACTTATTTCAATATCGCTGAGATTTTACAAATATAATTTTTTACAAATGTCTACTTCTCACTCGGCGCCCAAATATTTTAGAACTATTCGGTCAAATCTTGACGACAGTTCATTTGAATTATTTTGCTATCGAATTAAATTAACAAAGAAACTATGTAATTGGCACAATCATCGTGTTTTCAGTCTCCGTTGTCTGGAACAAAATGCACATCCTAAATCCGTAGCTGTCGAGTCACCTGACAACCCCAGTAGGTCGAATAAAGCAGCTCAATATTCAGAAAGAAGACAATGCAATAAGTTCGACAGGGTGCTTAAACTAAACTCTAATCCTAAACACCATAATTTTGAAAATACGTCTAATCATAAAATTCTAGATACTAGCAGTTTGAACGGACATGAATGTTTGATGTTAGCTGATGCATAGGAAATCCTGATTAATAAACAAAAATGGATATGTATCACTAATTAATAATACTTGGTCAAATTCCTGACTGTCTATATCTTCGTATGGAGACGTTAAGAAATGTTTTACGACTGTTTACACACACACACGCATGCACACTCTGTTTAAAGTATTTAACAAAGGTAGACCAATATTTGTAAGTCCGAGGTCAAATTTTGATCACAGCTCATACAATTTTGTTTATTATACTTGTTAATACTTGTGTTTATGAATCATGATTGGACAAAGTTTTTAAAAAGATGTGCCTTTTATATATAAAACCTCTGTTATGTTAATTTTGATTAATTTCCCTGAAGAAGTTCGGACCAGATTGCCGAACGAAACGTTGGAATTACTTATTTCAATATCGCTGAGATTTTACAAATATAATTTTTTACAAATGTCTACTTCTCACTCGGCGCCCAAATATTTTAGAACTATTCGGTCAAATCTTGACGACAGTTCATTTGAATTATTTTGCTATCGAATTAAATTAACAAAGAAACTATGTAATTGGCACAATCATCGTGTTTTCAGTCTCCGTTGTCTGGAACAAAATGCACATCCTAAATCCGTAGCTGTCGAGTCACCTGACAACCCCAGTAGGTCGAATAAAGCAGCTCAATATTCAGAAAGAAGACAATGCAATAAGTTCGACAGGGTGCTTAAACTAAACTCTAATCCTAAACACCATAATTTTGAAAATACGTCTAATCATAAAATTCTAGATACTAGCAGTTTGAACGGACATGAATGTTTGATGTTAGCTGATGCATAGGAAATCCTGATTAATAAACAAAAATGGATATGTATCACTAATTAATAATACTTGGTCAAATCCCTGACTGTCTATATCTTCGTATGGAGACGTTAAGAAATGTTTTACGACTGTTTACACACACACACGCATGCACACTCTGTTTAAAGTATTTAACAAAGGTAGACCAATATTTGTAAGTCCGAGGTCAAATTTTGATCACAGCTCATACAATTTTGTTTATTATACTTGTTAATACTTGTGTTTATGAATCATGATTGGACAAAGTTTTTAAAAAGATGTGCCTTTTATATATAAAACCTCTGTTATGTTAATTTTGATTAATTTCCCTGAAGAAGTTCGGACCAGATTGCCGAACGAAACGTTGGAATTACTTATTTCAATATCGCTGAGATTTTACAAATATAATTTTTTACAAATGTCTACTTCTCACTCGGCGCCCAAATATTTTAGAACTATTCGGTCAAATCTTGACGACAGTTCATTTGAATTATTTTGCTATCGAATTAAATTAACAAAGAAACTATGTAATTGGCACAATCATCGTGTTTTCAGTCTCCGTTGTCTGGAACAAAATGCACATCCTAAATCCGTAGCTGTCGAGTCACCTGACAACCCCAGTAGGTCGAATAAAGCAGCTCAATATTCAGAAAGAAGACAATGCAATAAGTTCGACAGGGTGCTTAAACTAAACTCTAATCCTAAACACCATAATTTTGAAAATACGTCTAATCATAAAATTCTAGATACTAGCAGTTTGAACGGACATGAATGTTTGATGTTAGCTGATGCATAGGAAATCCTGATTAATAAATAAAAATGGATATGTATCACTAATTAATAATACTTGGTCAAATTCCTGACTGTCTATATCTTCGTATGGAGACGTTAAGAAATGTTTTACGACTGTTTACACACACACACGCATGCACACTCTGTTTAAAGTATTTAACAAAGGTAGACCAATATTTGTAAGTCCGAGGTCAAATTTTGATCACAGCTCATACAATTTTGTTTATTATACTTGTTAATACTTGTGTTTATGAATCATGATTGGACAAAGTTTTTAAAAAGATGTGCCTTTTATATATAAAACCTCTGTTATGTTAATTTTGATTAATTTCCCTGAAGAAGTTCGGACCAGATTGCCGAACGAAACGTTGGAATTACTTATTTCAATATCGCTGAGATTTTACAAATATAATTTTTTACAAATGTCTACTTCTCACTCGGCGCCCAAATATTTTAGAACTATTCGGTCAAATCTTGACGACAGTTCATTTGAATTATTTTGCTATCGAATTAAATTAACAAAGAAACTATGTAATTGGCACAATCATCGTGTTTTCAGTCTCCGTTGTCTGGAACAAAATGCACATCCTAAATCCGTAGCTGTCGAGTCACCTGACAACCCCAGTAGGTCGAATAAAGCAGCTCAATATTCAGAAAGAAGACAATGCAATAAGTTCGACAGGGTGCTTAAACTAAACTCTAATCCTAAACACCATAATTTTGAAAATACGTCTAATCATAAAATTCTAGATACTAGCAGTTTGAACGGACATGAATGTTTGATGTTAGCTGATGCATAGGAAATCCTGATTAATAAACAAAAATGGATATGTATCACTAATTAATAATACTTGGTCAAATCCCTGACTGTCTATATCTTCGTATGGAGACGTTAAGAAATGTTTTACGACTGTTTACACACACACGCATGCACACTCTGTTTAAAGTATTTAACAAAGGTAGACCAATATTTGTAAGTCCGAGGTCAAATTTTGATCACAGCTCATACAATTTTGTTTATTATACTTGTTAATACTTGTGTTTATGAATCATGATTGGACAAAGTTTTTAAAAAGATGTGCCTTTTATATATAAAACCTCTGTTATGTTAATTTTGATTAATTTCCCTGAAGAAGTTCGGACCAGATTGCCGAACGAAACGTTGGAATTACTTATTTCAATATCGCTGAGATTTTACAAATATAATTTTTTACAAATGTCTACTTCTCACTCGGCGCCCAAATATTTTAGAACTATTCGGTCAAATCTTGACGACAGTTCATTTGAATTATTTTGCTATCGAATTAAATTAACAAAGAAACTATGTAATTGGCACAATCATCGTGTTTTCAGTCTCCGTTGTCTGGAACAAAATGCACATCCTAAATCCGTAGCTGTCGAGTCACCTGACAACCCCAGTAGGTCGAATAAAGCAGCTCAATATTCAGAAAGAAGACAATGCAATAAGTTCGACAGGGTGCTTAAACTAAACTCTAATCCTAAACACCATAATTTTGAAAATACGTCTAATCATAAAATTCTAGATACTAGCAGTTTGAACGGACATGAATGTTTGATGTTAGCTGATGCATAGGAAATCCTGATTAATAAACAAAAATGGATATGTATCACTAATTAATAATACTTGGTCAAATCCCTGACTGTCTATATCTTCGTATGGAGACGTTAAGAAATGTTTTACGACTGTTTACACACACACACGCATGCACACTCTGTTTAAAGTATTTAACAAAGGTAGACCAATATTTGTAAGTCCGAGGTCAAATTTTGATCACAGCTCATACAATTTTGTTTATTATACTTGTTAATACTTGTGTTTATGAATCATGATTGGACAAAGTTTTTAAAAAGATGTGCCTTTTATATATAAAACCTCTGTTATGTTAATTTTGATTAATTTCCCTGAAGAAGTTCGGACCAGATTGCCGAACGAAACGTTGGAATTACTTATTTCAATATCGCTGAGATTTTACAAATATAATTTTTTACAAATGTCTACTTCTCACTCGGCGCCCAAATATTTTAGAACTATTCGGTCAAATCTTGACGACAGTTCATTTGAATTATTTTGCTATCGAATTAAATTAACAAAGAAACTATGTAATTGGCACAATCATCGTGTTTTCAGTCTCCGTTGTCTGGAACAAAATGCACATCCTAAATCCGTAGCTGTCGAGTCACCTGACAACCCCAGTAGGTCGAATAAAGCAGCTCAATATTCAGAAAGAAGACAATGCAATAAGTTCGACAGGGTGCTTAAACTAAACTCTAATCCTAAACACCATAATTTTGAAAATACGTCTAATCATAAAATTCTAGATACTAGCAGTTTGAACGGACATGAATGTTTGATGTTAGCTGATGCATAGGAAATCCTGATTAATAAACAAAAATGGATATGTATCACTAATTAATAATACTTGGTCAAATCCCTGACTGTCTATATCTTCGTATGGAGACGTTAAGAAATGTTTTACGACTGTTTACACACACACACGCATGCACACTCTGTTTAAAGTATTTAACAAAGGTAGACCAATATTTGTAAGTCCGAGGTCAAATTTTGATCACAGCTCATACAATTTTGTTTATTATACTTGTTAATACTTGTGTTTATGAATCATGATTGGACAAAGTTTTTAAAAAGATGTGCCTTTTATATATAAAACCTCTGTTATGTTAATTTTGATTAATTTCCCTGAAGAAGTTCGGACCAGATTGCCGAACGAAACGTTGGAATTACTTATTTCAATATCGCTGAGATTTTACAAATATAATTTTTTACAAATGTCTACTTCTCACTCGGCGCCCAAATATTTTAGAACTATTCGGTCAAATCTTGACGACAGTTCATTTGAATTATTTTGCTATCGAATTAAATTAACAAAGAAACTATGTAATTGGCACAATCATCGTGTTTTCAGTCTCCGTTGTCTGGAACAAAATGCACATCCTAAATCCGTAGCTGTCGAGTCACCTGACAACCCCAGTAGGTCGAATAAAGCAGCTCAATATTCAGAAAGAAGACAATGCAATAAGTTCGACAGGGTGCTTAAACTAAACTCTAATCCTAAACACCATAATTTTGAAAATACGTCTAATCATAAAATTCTAGATACTAGCAGTTTGAACGGACATGAATGTTTGATGTTAGCTGATGCATAGGAAATCCTGATTAATAAACAAAAATGGATATGTATCACTAATTAATAATACTTGGTCAAATCCCTGACTGTCTATATCTTCGTATGGAGACGTTAAGAAATGTTTTACGACTGTTTACACACACACACGCATGCACACTCTGTTTAAAGTATTTAACAAAGGTAGACCAATATTTGTAAGTCCGAGGTCAAATTTTGATCACAGCTCATACAATTTTGTTTATTATACTTGTTAATACTTGTGTTTATGAATCATGATTGGACAAAGTTTTTAAAAAGATGTGCCTTTTATATATAAAACCTCTGTTATGTTAATTTTGATTAATTTCCCTGAAGAAGTTCGGACCAGATTGCCGAACGAAACGTTGGAATTACTTATTTCAATATCGCTGAGATTTTACAAATATAATTTTTTACAAATGTCTACTTCTCACTCGGCGCCCAAATATTTTAGAACTATTCGGTCAAATCTTGACGACAGTTCATTTGAATTATTTTGCTATCGAATTAAATTAACAAAGAAACTATGTAATTGGCACAATCATCGTGTTTTCAGTCTCCGTTGTCTGGAACAAAATGCACATCCTAAATCCGTAGCTGTCGAGTCACCTGACAACCCCAGTAGGTCGAATAAAGCAGCTCAATATTCAGAAAGAAGACAATGCAATAAGTTCGACAGGGTGCTTAAACTAAACTCTAATCCTAAACACCATAATTTTGAAAATACGTCTAATCATAAAATTCTAGATACTAGCAGTTTGAACGGACATGAATGTTTGATGTTAGCTGATGCATAGGAAATCCTGATTAATAAACAAAAATGGATATGTATCACTAATTAATAATACTTGGTCAAATCCCTGACTGTCTATATCTTCGTATGGAGACGTTAAGAAATGTTTTACGACTGTTTACACACACACACGCATGCACACTCTGTTTAAAGTATTTAACAAAGGTAGACCAATATTTGTAAGTCCGAGGTCAAATTTTGATCACAGCTCATACAATTTTGTTTATTATACTTGTTAATACTTGTGTTTATGAATCATGATTGGACAAAGTTTTTAAAAAGATGTGCCTTTTATATATAAAACCTCTGTTATGTTAATTTTGATTAATTTCCCTGAAGAAGTTCGGACCAGATTGCCGAACGAAACGTTGGAATTACTTATTTCAATATCGCTGAGATTTTACAAATATAATTTTTTACAAATGTCTACTTCTCACTCGGCGCCCAAATATTTTAGAACTATTCGGTCAAATCTTGACGACAGTTCATTTGAATTATTTTGCTATCGAATTAAATTAACAAAGAAACTATGTAATTGGCACAATCATCGTGTTTTCAGTCTCCGTTGTCTGGAACAAAATGCACATCCTAAATCCGTAGCTGTCGAGTCACCTGACAACCCCAGTAGGTCGAATAAAGCAGCTCAATATTCAGAAAGAAGACAATGCAATAAGTTCGACAGGGTGCTTAAACTAAACTCTAATCCTAAACACCATAATTTTGAAAATACGTCTAATCATAAAATTCTAGATACTAGCAGTTTGAACGGACATGAATGTTTGATGTTAGCTGATGCATAGGAAATCCTGATTAATAAACAAAAATGGATATGTATCACTAATTAATAATACTTGGTCAAATCCCTGACTGTCTATATCTTCGTATGGAGACGTTAAGAAATGTTTTACGACTGTTTACACACACACACGCATGCACACTCTGTTTAAAGTATTTAACAAAGGTAGACCAATATTTGTAAGTCCGAGGTCAAATTTTGATCACAGCTCATACAATTTTGTTTATTATACTTGTTAATACTTGTGTTTATGAATCATGATTGGACAAAGTTTTTAAAAAGATGTGCCTTTTATATATAAAACCTCTGTTATGTTAATTTTGATTAATTTCCCTGAAGAAGTTCGGACCAGATTGCCGAACGAAACGTTGGAATTACTTATTTCAATATCGCTGAGATTTTACAAATATAATTTTTTACAAATGTCTACTTCTCACTCGGCGCCCAAATATTTTAGAACTATTCGGTCAAATCTTGACGACAGTTCATTTGAATTATTTTGCTATCGAATTAAATTAACAAAGAAACTATGTAATTGGCACAATCATCGTGTTTTCAGTCTCCGTTGTCTGGAACAAAATGCACATCCTAAATCCGTAGCTGTCGAGTCACCTGACAACCCCAGTAGGTCGAATAAAGCAGCTCAATATTCAGAAAGAAGACAATGCAATAAGTTCGACAGGGTGCTTAAACTAAACTCTAATCCTAAACACCATAATTTTGAAAATACGTCTAATCATAAAATTCTAGATACTAGCAGTTTGAACGGACATGAATGTTTGATGTTAGCTGATGCATAGGAAATCCTGATTAATAAACAAAAATGGATATGTATCACTAATTAATAATACTTGGTCAAATCCCTGACTGTCTATATCTTCGTATGGAGACGTTAAGAAATGTTTTACGACTGTTTACACACACACACGCATGCACACTCTGTTTAAAGTATTTAACAAAGGTAGACCAATATTTGTAAGTCCGAGGTCAAATTTTGATCACAGCTCATACAATTTTGTTTATTATACTTGTTAATACTTGTGTTTATGAATCATGATTGGACAAAGTTTTTAAAAAGATGTGCCTTTTATATATAAAACCTCTGTTATGTTAATTTTGATTAATTTCCCTGAAGAAGTTCGGACCAGATTGCCGAACGAAACGTTGGAATTACTTATTTCAATATCGCTGAGATTTTACAAATATAATTTTTTACAAATGTCTACTTCTCACTCGGCGCCCAAATATTTTAGAACTATTCGGTCAAATCTTGACGACAGTTCATTTGAATTATTTTGCTATCGAATTAAATTAACAAAGAAACTATGTAATTGGCACAATCATCGTGTTTTCAGTCTCCGTTGTCTGGAACAAAATGCACATCCTAAATCCGTAGCTGTCGAGTCACCTGACAACCCCAGTAGGTCGAATAAAGCAGCTCAATATTCAGAAAGAAGACAATGCAATAAGTTCGACAGGGTGCTTAAACTAAACTCTAATCCTAAACACCATAATTTTGAAAATACGTCTAATCATAAAATTCTAGATACTAGCAGTTTGAACGGACATGAATGTTTGATGTTAGCTGATGCATAGGAAATCCTGATTAATAAACAAAAATGGATATGTATCACTAATTAATAATACTTGGTCAAATCCCTGACTGTCTATATCTTCGTATGGAGACGTTAAGAAATGTTTTACGACTGTTTACACACACACACGCATGCACACTCTGTTTAAAGTATTTAACAAAGGTAGACCAATATTTGTAAGTCCGAGGTCAAATTTTGATCACAGCTCATACAATTTTGTTTATTATACTTGTTAATACTTGTGTTTATGAATCATGATTGGACAAAGTTTTTAAAAAGATGTGCCTTTTATATATAAAACCTCTGTTATGTTAATTTTGATTAATTTCCCTGAAGAAGTTCGGACCAGATTGCCGAACGAAACGTTGGAATTACTTATTTCAATATCGCTGAGATTTTACAAATATAATTTTTTACAAATGTCTACTTCTCACTCGGCGCCCAAATATTTTAGAACTATTCGGTCAAATCTTGACGACAGTTCATTTGAACTGTTGTCAGTGTTAACAGAACTCAGGATACAGATCCCATTTGATGTTTGCGTTTATCTAGTCACTTTAAAGGGATCTTTCAAAGATTTCTGTATGTCAAGAGAATATTTCTGATTTGCGGGTTTAGAATTTATATTTTCGTTTTTTAAAAGGTTTCAAATTCTTAAATCCGATTACTTTTATGTAATAACACTTAGCACTTATGTTCAACTTCCAATCAGTGTTTTTCCTAAACTGCGTAATGTTATTGTTTGTGAGGATGCACTTGCTAATTAATATGCACAACTTATACAATGGAGATTTTTAGATAATGTTAGTCATTGAGGCCTTAATTATTGGTATTGGACTCTTCAGAGAATACAATGAATTTAACTTGATAAATTTGCGTGAGTTTTACTGAAACTGAGAGCTAATCACCATCTCTTAGATACTTTGTGTACAGGGGATACCTCTTTGCAATTTATTTAAGTTGAGGGAAAATGGATTTCGAATTGTTGATATTGGATGGTTGGAGGCGATCGGCAGCACACTTAGGACCCAAGTTTCGTTCTAGATAGCACTACAATTCAGGGCAAGGTGCATTTGCGACCTTGAAGGAACATATATCCCTTCTGGGATTCGGACTCACGTCAACCAGTGCTACAGTCAGAGACGTTACCACTGAGCTATTTGTGCTCGCAGTTGACCTCCTGTAGGACTGTACTGGACACTTTTGATTTGACACTAATTATTAACTGGCGTCTGATCAGCTGTGGATTTCCTACCGAGATAATTCTATATGTAAATATTTTCACGGGTAATGTATATCATGATATATTTTTACTGGATGGTTTAGCATATATTTACTTTGAAACACAACAGCGAAATAAAAGTAGAATTTCCGATAGACAATCTAGTTGAACATATCTAGTAAAGGATCTCATAGTTTTGAAGGCAACTTACATTGGTCATCTTAAATGAAAAGTAGTAAAGGTATTGAAAATAATAAGCGAAAATGCAAACATAGTTTATTTATGCAGAGATACATGAACTATTTTAAAATTAACCTTACACTAAGAGATTGAGACCTGCGTTTGTGGCATAGTGGTAGAATGCTCGTCAACCACATATGTGGTCCGGAGTTTGATCCGCGGCAGACGCATTCCCTTAACTAGCTAAGCTAATGATAAAACTAGTAAAGAGAGAAGGTTGAGAATGAGGCTAGCAACCCCATCCTCTTTAATTGAGCAGCACTGCTACTGAAACTTCAAAGCTCTAGATTGAAACCCTATGTCCCACTGGAAACGTAAAAGTTGAGGCACACTGCCAAAGGACTATGCAAGTTGATTCATTCTAAAATGTCAGTTAAAACATTCAGTATTACTAGAGATTTATTGTTAATCGAATGACTAGCAAGCTAAATGTTTTCTTAATTTATTCCGCAGTAATATAGTGTGCACATTTTATTTTGATATGGAAGATATTATGGCGATGTAAAGAATGTTCTGCAGTTGTGAAGAAGCCTTCAAAGTTTCACATCGTATGAAGGAAGAACTAAGAATTGACCTCATTTCAAATTATCTGACAAATAAAAGTGTCATTGTCTACAGCAGTACTTGTGTTTTTCATAAATCAAATTTAGAGAGATGCCCATCGGAGGTTGGATTTAAGTGAGCTCGGGAATTCACATGTAGGCTCCAGAAGAAGTATATTGAAAAGATAGAAAGTTTTGCATCCGCTCTTTCCACTGCACGCAGTCCAAGAACCCTGAACTCACAGGTCCCCAGTTGCATACCAGAGCAATAGATGCACATCTAGTTAAATCAAGACACAGTCTGCTTACTCCATCTCCAGTTGTTAGAATCAACAAACAAGAGAATCCAACTTTTCCCCTGCTAAAAGAATTTATTCATATAAAGCCACTCAAACGCAAAAAGCTGAGATTGATCCGTTTTTAATCTGGTAACGATTATTCCATAAATTGGAATGTTGAGTGTCCTGTTTATTTTCCATTATTATTATTATCATTCCCTTGGGTTCCTAGTGGAACATAGGGCTTCAACTAGACGTCTCCACTTGCTCCTGTCTTCTGCTGCACTTTCACCTGCATCCATGTTAGTCCATACTGTTTCAACCGCTCTTCATACGATCTCCTCCGTGTTTTCCTTGAACGTCTCACTCGTCGCTTCTCTTTCGGGTTCCACTCGAGCATTGGCCTGACGCACGATGTCACCCAGCGGCCTCCTCAGCAAGTGTCCAGTCCATCTCAATTTTCTCCTGCATATTTGTTGAGCGATTGATTCTTGTTTTGTTTGTTCCCATAGTTTGTTGTTGGTGATTCTTTCCGACCATCTGATCTTGAGTATAGAGCCAGTGAAGACAGTTGTTGATAAAGGTTTGCAACAGGCTGTTGGAAATGTTCTTTGTAACCCGCCAACTTTCTGATCCGTATAGCAAAACTGATTTGACGTTTGTATTGAAAATCCGAGTTTCGTTGTTGATACTGAGTGACCAAGATTTCCAGATTGGTTTCAGGTTGATGAATGTGTTTCTCGCCTTCCCGATTCTCGATTTGACATCCTCATCCGTTCCTCCTGTAGTTGAGATAATGCCCTCTAGATAATTGAATGAAGTAACCTCTTTCAAATCCCTCCCGTTGATGGTGATTGGCGCTGGATGTTGCTGCTGTTGTTGTTGGTGGTGGTTATTTTCATAACCCCCGTCTTGTGTATGTTCACCTGGAGTCCTGTTTTCACTGACTGCTTCTTTTACCAGGTTGTCGGTTTTCGCTTGTAAGTCTTCGAATTTGTGTGACATCAAACATAAATCATCCACCCGAGAAATCCAGGTCTTCTAGGTTCATGTCGGTCCAGGATATCCCTGTTTGCTGGTTTCCTACTGTCTGACGCATAATCCAGTCCACCACACCTAGGAATATCATTGGTGATAATGAGGACCCTTGTCTGACTCCTGTGTTTACTCCAAACGCCTCGCTGAGTTTTCCGTTGTGGATCACTTGACACGTGCCGTTGTCGTACTTATTTCCATTAATTTCCTTAATAGTATTGTTATTTAATTGTCTCAATTATCTCACCTAAATGATTTAAAATCAGTTCTAATTGCTTTGTCGTTTATTATTATTGGTTTCAATTACTTATTGTTCTCTTGCTTTTCAAGCAGGAAATAGGAATTCAAAAACATACCTTCGCTTCGTCTTATTCTTTGCTGTCCGCTTTAGCCAGTGTCAATATTCTCCGAACTCCTCTGCCATATCACTATCGGACAACTTACTCGTCGTTTTCCGTTGGGGTTTCACCCGTGCAATGGCCTTGTGTGCGACGCAACTCAGAAGTCTCCTCAGCGTGTACTCAATCTATCTGCCTGTTCTTCTGCATATTTAATGATTTCTTCCCGGAGTTTCGTGTTGACACTTCTTTGTGGCCGTTCGTTCTTCGTTATCAAACCGACGAAGACAGCTGACTGTTAGTAATGCTTTTCGTTACGCAACTGCCAACTTTTTGACCATTATAGAAGACGTGACTGACTTTGCATTGGTGAAGGAAATCCAAATTTCGTTCCTTAACAAGGGCTCAGCAGACTTTCAGAGTGATGAAGGTTTGCATTGACTTTCCGATCTCGACCGGTTTTGACATCACCATCCGTTCTGACTGCCTGTAGTTCAAACGATACTTCCCAGATACACGGAGGAAATAACCTCTTTCAAATACAAGTAGGGATTCGATTGATTGATTACAGGATTTCATCATGAGCTGACACCAATGTCGATTCATATTATATTGAACCAATATTGAATATCAAAGGGATACGTACAAGCGACTGGCTCTATTCAGGTGGGTAGTTACTTGGATCGTAGTGGGAAGTCGTGACCGGTGGGGTGCAGCCAGTTAGGTTTGACGACAAATACTCGCCGAAAACATTGGCTGGCGGTTGCACTATGTCATGAATTGGCATAAGTTGAAATTCACGGGCCATTGGATCGAGTCCCAGTGGCTAGATGGTCCACGAGCTCACTAGCTTTGTAGTTAGAAGGGCCTGGGTTCAAGCCCTATTGGGGGTGCGTACTGTTGAAGAGTCTCAAACTAGGATTAAACGGCTGTCTGGTACTCCACTTGTGATTTTCTAATGGTTCTCTAGCCGTTGTCAGCCCAAGATGCAATCTTGTAACCTCTTTCAAATTTTCTCTGTTGATAGTAATTGGCGCTTGTTGCTGTTGGTTAGTTACTTTCATCACCTTCATCTTCTTTATTTTCACAAAAAGTCCTGTTTTCATGGCCTGCCTCTTCTTCCAGTTTGTTGATTCTCACCTGTAAATCTTCATGTTTGTGTGATACTGGACATAAATTGTTTGTGAAGTCCTAATTTTCCGGAATTCTCTTGACTGTAGGTAGTGTTGGTCACTGGACAAACAAAATCAAGATTCAGATGTTGGCTACGCAATACTCAGTTCATAGAAATGATGATAACGGGAATAAAAGAGTACATCTCGTCAGAGAAACAACATAGTGCAAGGAATACCTAGTGAATATCTATTACAATGCGCAATGATAAATGACATCTCTTATCCAAGATGCCTCATGCTTCTTAAATATTCTAATATGCTAATTTACGCTGAAGAAATCACGGGTATTATGAACAATGGAAATAGGAAAATTTAAGTCATCTACTTTTAAACTTACTTGACATTCATTCAGCATCATTACAGATACCGACTGCCTTTTGTTATATATAATAGATTTCAGTTATTATAATATTTTAAAATGCAGACTTACAAAAATGATCTGAATCAATGTAAAATTTACTAAGCAATTCAGTCATCATCTAAATGAGCTGTCTAGCAGTTCTCGATTGATATTTGATCGTTATGCAAACTTTGCGGAATTAATTCAAATAGAAACCGCTTATTAAATTCTGAATGTTAAAATGAAAAAAGTGAAAAGTTCAGCAGATTTATTTGCTCAAACCTGAAGGGAAAACAGTGATTTTGCAAAATGCTTTTTTTTTTCCTTCACGTTCCCCAGTGGAACATAGGGCTTCAAGCTTGTGGCTTGAAGTTTCTGTAGCAGTGTTCATTTTACGGGATGGGGTTGCTAGCCTAATGCCCAACCTTTCCTCTTCATCAGCATTATTTCTGGCTTAGCGAGGTAAAGGAGTGCGTCGGCCGGGGATTGAACCCCGGACCATATGCATGGTCGGCGAGCGTCCTAACCGCTATGCCACCGACGCACGGAAATGCTTTACGTGATGTATCTAGTCTCCAAGCCACTTAGAAGCACTGAGTTGACACTAGTGTTGAGATTCCGAATCTTATTCTTTATGCTGAGCTCTAATTCCAAGTTAATGACTGTGTGCCGTACCTTTTCAGTTATGCCCTTGACATCACTACCCGTGTATCCTGTAGTTGAAATAACGCTGCCCAGCTAGGTATGCGAAAGAGGTGATTTCCTTCAAAATCCCTTCGTCTTTCATGATAACTATTGATTGTTGTTAGTTAGGTGACTTCTTCACCTTCGGCTTCTCTATGTTCAAGTGAAGTTGTTTCTCAGATGCTCCTTCTGAAGGTTTGTTAGTGTTTTCTTGTAGATCCTTGAGTTTCTACGACATTAAAGATAAATTCTCCGCCAAGTGAAGATCTCTTAAACTTCCCTTGTGCATCCAACTCATTCTTGCCTTTTCGCTCTCCAAGCACGGTGTGCCACATAATCAAGTGTATCCCAGTCAGGAATATCATCAGTGGTATTAGAAGGCCTTATCTTGTCTCCAGTCTTCACTTCAGATGCATTCCTGAGATTTTCGTCATAAATCACTTGACGTGTGACATTGTCATATAGCTCCTGAATGATGTTACTAAGTGTCTGGGTCACCATCAAGCACTTGGAACAAATAAACTAGACCAGTTTGGGCAGTGGTAAATAGGAAAGGTGACTAAGAGTCTAAAGCCCTTAGATTAATTGTGAAATGTTACGAAACTGTAAGGGTGAAAAGACTATAAATGTTGTCATCAATAATATTCAAATCTTTTTTACTCATTTGGGACATAGGACTACACTTGGTTCCCTGATGTCTCTTTCAAATGGCTCATGGACCACAAATAAACTTTCCATATCTTTTCATTTAACTTCTTTTGTGTCCCACACGGATGCGAAAGTCGTCTACTCCATTTGACGGTCGATCCTATGGTCTAGATTGTCATATCACTTAAGGGTCTCTTCATTATATATCCAATCCATTTCTGTTTCATTCTGCATACTTGCTGGGTAACAGATTCTTGAGGGATTCGCCGCCAAATATCCTCTTTGCCTGTCCTTAACATGTAGTGTTGTCGCACAGATCTTGACTGAGGTTGAGGAATGTCCACTCTATTGTTTAGAAGCACATTCCAAAGTACTTCTAGGTAATTCCCCGGGATATTTATCTGTCTTTTGAATTTATTGGAGGCAAAACCAGACCCTGCAATTTTCAAATCGTTTGTCTCCACCTGCATACCTCAGAGTTCGTCCCCCATGAGATATTAATCATTCATGAAATCCCCATCTGCAAGAATATTTTTTGCTGCCCCACGTTTATTTGTCTTTCTTTAATTTTAGAAACGAAGCGGCCTACAAATAATGGCTTCGTTATATGTTTCGTGTTCACTGATAGTTAATTGTCTGCTGTTGATACTTCTGAAAAGTTGTAGTTTGTGATCGAGTGAAGAACTTTCCTAATCCTAATACGTGGAAATGTATAACACCAACTTAATCACCATTCAAAGGGACCGCTGAATTGCAGTTTGTTAGTAACTTCAATTTTTCTCTAAAGTAGTCATGATATAATTTTGTGCTCCTTCCCGTGTACAAACCGTAAGCATCTGCTGATCAGAAACGTCGGGCTGTAACCAGTCAGCCTCTTTGTCTTCAATTTTCTCTTCATATGGTGGTGTACTAAATCAAAATCACAATAGTTATATGTTGTTAAAATATTCTATGAGCTTCGATGCATCTACCAACACTTTGTCCTCCAGGAAATGTCGTCAGCGGTCATTCTGAGTATTTGATTCATTAACAACTTTGCTTCAAATGGTTCTCGATACTTTTGAAAGAATCATAGATTGTTTTAAGAAAAACGGATTCACTCACGTGGATCTATCGAGAAACGAATATTCAGACATTCAAAATAGCACAGATTCGTAACTAATATACAAATTTTTTTAAAAGCAATGGTTAGTCAGTTTATTTAACATGTTCTATTCCTTATTCCTAAATACACGATCATGGATAAGTAATTCTTTGAATGCAACAGCACCAAACGAATGCAAACTTCACAGAAACGAATGTAGTGCATAGCACTTAGCATTGAAGGTAATTGACTATGATTATGCCTGATAAATCGAATCGCCTTTGAGACACTTGACAGACATCTGTATTTGTGACTTTTATTGCTTTGCACTTAACGCTTTTAGTATGTACACTAGTCTGTTTAATAATTCAGAACTAATTTAAGTTATACAGCTGATCAGAGGTCCTTTTATTAGTGACAGAGAAACATTTGAGCAAACATTTCATTGAATGGGTAATTTCACACAACAGTAAACAAGTTTAGTAGTCAAGTAACGTTGATAATAACTACAATATGAAAAGTAACAGCAAATCACTGAATTGTAAGGCTCGGGAGGTAGAAGATGTTTATTACATGATGCCTGCAATATTTAGGGTTCAAGTTGCAATTAGAGAGATAAAAGACCATAGAGACACGTTTTCTACTGCTCTTTATTTCTGGCGTTTTGAGGTTTTCAGGTTTGTGGTTCAAGTAGTGTTCAAGCCTTACTTTCTCTCTTTCTCAGGCCTACCACTGACCGGTTGAAGTTCAAAAGTGAAGCATTCGAGGAACCATTTTGATGAGTGGGAATATGATTTCAAGATGATTAAATTAAGATTCATTGAACCAAACGCAGTAGACACGTGTGGCTGAAGCCCTATGTTCCTCTAGGAATTAAAGGAAATAATAATAATATTAGTAATAAAATCCGGATCTTATTTTCGATGCTGAGTGGAGGTCAACAGAACTCAGCATCAAAAATAAGATCCGGATTTTCAACTCCAATGTGAAGTCAGTGCAACTATACGGATCAGAGACTTGGTGCGTCGTGAAGAGCACTTCAAACAAACTACAAACTTCGCTCAATACTCAAGATCAGATGGCCGGCCAGAAAAGATCAGCAACAGGGATCTCTGGGAATGAGCGAACCAACCAGGAACCGATTGTGAAGGAAATAGGCAGGAAGAAATGGAGATGGATTGGCCATACTCTGTGGAAACCATCAAGTGACATCACTAGACAAGCCCTTGAGTGGAACCCGAAAGGGAAGCGGCGAGTTGGTCGTCAGTGTGAGGATGACTTGGAGGAGGTTATGTGAAGAGGAGATGAAAGCGTGTGGACAGACTTGGAGCCAGGTGAAGACTCTGGCCCTATGTTCCTGTAGGAATTAGAGGAAACAATAATATTAAATAATAATAAATTTAGGTTGTTATTATTATTATTGTAGCAGCTCGAAGAAGTAAAAAACTGAGATCGTCTTTCAGAAACATGACCATAGAAAATAAACTTATCCGAATAATGTTTGCGTTAACTATTTAAAATGGAAATTTTTAAACTGCTGAAAAGAGGAAAAAAAGCAGTGTAGGGAAATATGACTCACATTGTTCCGCTGAAATTTGATGAAACATGTCACATCATGACAATAATCATTAATGCTGTCCGTAAAAAGTAATAATTTTTCCTGTGTGTTACAAGACAAAGCAAGAATTAAAGTGAAAATGAAGAAGAGGGATTTCATTAACACATCGGACTAACAAAAAAGCTTCACCTGTAGAAAGATTAGAAAGAGGCCATCAACTCTAGTTACCTCAGTAGCACCGTTGCAGTCTCAGGTGGCACGAATTAGGATGTCAAAGCTAACTACGATCAAGTCGAAAAAGCAAGACAGCAATAAATTATCATCATTTCAGTGTAGGTATGTTCAATAGTCAGCACAAGAACAAAGATTAGAATTTTTGAGAACTATTGTCAACTCAGTGCATTCGTTTGATTCATAGTTGACACGTCACAAAAATGGTCGTCGGTGGTTCAGAGTCAGAATACTCGCCAACCTGTCCATCCCAAGCAAAATACTAAGCCGCATCATCCTGGAAAGGATCAAACAAGCCCTGGATGAAAAACTTCGACCGGAACAAGCTGGATTCAGGAGAAACAAGTCATGCATTGATCAAATCGCCACACTACGGATCATCATTGAACAAAGTTTGGAATGGCAGTCACCTCTCTATCTCAACTTCAGCGACTTTGAAAAGGCCTTCAGCCGACAGCGTCGATCGAGAGGTGATTTGGCAACTACTTCGCTACTACGGGGTGCCGCCGACAATTAAACACCTCATCCAACAGTTGTATGACAACGCTGCATGCCAAGTAATCCACAACGGGAAGCTCACGGAATCCTTCGAAGTGAAGACAGGAGTAAGACAGGGTTGCCTGCTATCGCCAATGATTTTCTTGATTGCAGTAGACTGGATAATGCGACAAACAGCGGGCAATGAGGAAACAGGCATAAAATGGACTCACACAAAGAACTTGGAGGATCTGGACTTCGCCGATGATATATGTCTGATTTCCACCAAACTGGAAGACATGCAAGCGAAAAGCAACAAGTTGGCAGAAGAAGCATCAAAGATAGGACTTCAGGTGAACATAGATAAAACAGAGGTGATGAAAATTCCTGGACAACACCACCAACAGCAACAACAACAACAACTGACAACAATCAGCATAAATGGGAGGAACCTGAAAGAAGCAACCTCTTTTACGTACCTAGGAAGCATCGTTTCAACTACAGGCGGAACTGACGAGGATATCAAAGCAAGAATCGGAAAGGCAAGACAAGCTTTCATTACTCTCAAGTCTGTGCGGAGGTCAACAACACTCAGCATCAAAAATAAGATCCGGATTTTCAACTCCAATGTGAAGTCAGTGCTACTTACTTTACGGATCAGAGACTTGCACTGCGCGTCATAAAGAGCATCTCAAACAAACAACAGACCTTCATTAACAGTTGTCTTCGCTCAATACTCAAGATCAGATGGCCGGCCAGAAAAGATCAGCAACAGGGATCTCTGGGAATGAGCGAACCAACCAGGAACCGATTGTGAAGGAAATAGGCAGGAAGAAATGGAGATGGATTGGCCATACTCTGTGGAAACCATCAAGTGACATCACTAGACAAGCCCTTGAGTGGAACCCGAAAGGGAAGCGGCGAGTTGGTCGTCAGTGTGAGGGTGACTTGGAGGAGGTCATGTGAAGAGGAGATGAAAGCGTGTGGGCAGACATGGAGCCAGGTAAAGACTCTAGCAGAGAACAGAGCGCAATGGAGACGCACAGCTGAAGCCCTATGTTCCTGTAGGAATTAACGGATACAATAATAATAATACACATGTGGTTTGGGGTTCGACTTCCCGCGTATGTACTCCTAAACCTCTCTACGCTGGTCGTAAGGCGGGTAAAATGCGAAGGTTGGGTGTGAGGCTAGTAACCGGAAACCAAACGAATTTGAAAAATTACTTTTAACGAAACTTCCAAGCTCTAGCTTGAAATCTTATTTTTAACTCGGAAACTAAATCAAGAACAAAAAATAAATAACGAAAAATAATAACGTCCATGTAAGCACTTTCTAATTGCGTGAGTTCATCAACATGTGCCTTCGCTCAACAGTGAAAATTTAATAGCCTGCAACGAATTTTAGAAACAAGGGTACTCCGTCAACAAACCAGTCAAGTACCTGTTATCTGAAAAATATGCCGAGTGAAATAGGGACAAATTGGATATACCCTGAAGAAACCAATAAATGATACCGCACATCATTACATATAGTGGATCTCCATTTGGAGTAGACGAATTGGGCGTTTGTGTGTGATACAGAAGCAATTACATATGCTGTCCCTGAAGAATTTGAAGGTGATATCAGAGAACTAAGCGGAATAAATATGTGCCACAGAATCCCTTCAGGTATATAGAATTAATTATGATAACAAAAGTAATAATAGTACCGAAAAATTAACTCATCAACGTATTCCATGCAGGATGTGTTTATAACATCTTTTAAGCAATACAATATTTTATCAGACGAAATGTACATTTTTAGAGCATCCCCTATGTGTTTTGTTTCTCAGTGCTAAGAACAATATCAACTTAAAAATTCCATTTTCTGAGCCAAGTTGCGTTTGATGTACTTTCGAATTTTACAGTATTGTATTTTTTTGTTCATCAGAGATGTTGGCAACCAGAAAGTTCCACAGTGAAGACTTTTATAAAATGTTTGATGAAAAATAGAAATACTGTAGTAGCAGTCGAAAGGGCGTCCTTCTGATCACTGCTATCTGAATTCTATTCAGTACTAAGGAAATAGTCAACGTATACACTGAATTTTTTTGTCCGTATGAAAGTTAGAAAATTTGCTAGGGAAAAACTTCTCAAATTACTTTCCAGGTTCTCTGCATTATTGATATTCTGAACTTCTTACAATAAAATAAACCTCATCGAGTGTTTTCACCCCTCTGCAAAATTCAGAAAATCGTCACGTTTTAACAACATTTTATTTTTTTTATTACAGCTTGATTGCACACGGCATTTGTGGTACAAGTATGGAATTTTCAGCATGTGATATCGGTAGCACAAATTATGCAGGCTGACCATTTATATCAGGTATGCGTCGGTAAGGGATCGAACCCCAAACCATGTGAGCGAGAGTCCTAACCACTGTGCCGCCGACACAATAGCGAAGTTAACTGAAGACAGAATGTGCAGAATGAGTTTGCACTATTCGAGACGTTTGAAACGGAGTTCTGTTTTACTAAATAATTCCTCTACTACAGAAGGACCATTGGTAAGAATATTAGAGACAGTTTCTATGTGACAATCCTGTTCGAAGCAACTTGGAGAGTGGTGACTAGCACTGGAATCCAGTATGCACATTTCATCCTACTTGTGACCTGTATTATGAATGTAGCTGCATTTTCAGTGGGTGGTGGCTTTACCGCTGCGATCTGAACCCAGTACACGTCGTTTCAAACGCCAAGGAGTCACCCCTCCAGGCCATTTAGGCTACAACAGCTACCTCTTTTGCAATTTGTGACAGTAATTATTAATTTTAAATTCAGTTACGATTTTCCCATTTACTGAGTGGACCGAAATCCACATCTTGGATCTTGATGCCAGTCACCAGCCATCAAATTACTTCAAGTTAATCCTCAGAGATCATAGAGGTACCCATCAGGATAGTCAAAACTGAACTAAAAATAAACTACAGTCTTCCTTACCTAAATATCCTGTAAAATTATGGCAATTAGATGAAAAAAGAGACACCTATGGGTCTTTGCAAAAATCACCAGTATAAGGTATTTAAATAACCAGAATATTTATATCAGTTTAGAAGGGAATCACTTTCTGACAGCTGTCAAGGCATAGTCTATGAATCCCCTGCCATGATGATCTTATTGGGCAGTTTTGATTCTTTCATTTATGGATTAAATTCCAGAGGGTTTGTATATACATATATATTATGTTATTGCCGCTGTCACCGATGTTATTGTCTTTCCGGTCGTTGTTTTCCTCAGTCTGACTTTTGCATCTATTTCAGTGTAGGAGAGGATTTCAAGTAGTTAGTTGGTTATAGTGTCGTGTTCTGGAGGTACATTCTGGTCAGATAGGGCAAACCTGAAACTCTCAGTATCACTTTGTCATAAAACATTTTGGTGATGGCGACATACCATATTTCAGAAACATGGTCATGACAGGGGCAGTCTCAAGAATTGATTCATACGGCATTGCTATCATTTTCAGATGCTTCTTTTTCTGTGAGTTAAATCTGTAGTGACAAATGTCCAACATTTCAACTTTTCCTTGTTGTACTGATGTCACTAATTTATGAAAGCGAGTATTCATGTGGTCAGTTGTACACTTTTTGAAATAAAAGTATACGACAGTTGTGAACGAGTTGAACAAACACAAATAGTACCGCATTCAAACTTTTCACTCCTTTCTTTGTTACTATGACAATGGATTCATATTTCTTGTGAAAATAATTAAAACAAGGTGAGAATTCTAAAGGAAACAACAGTGAATCACAGTGCATTTGTTTTCAAATATATAATTAATTCTTTGTTTCAATTCATTTATTCATGAGACATACGTAATTCGTCTAAAGAGATGTAAAAATCATGCCGCTTTTCTAAATACAGATTTATAATATTAAAATGAAAAATTTATGAAAGCAAAACGAATTTACTAGTCAACTTAAATCCTGACTGGTGACTGGAATTTCCTACACATATTTCTGTGGTGACTGCATTCAGGGCTGCAACTAGCCTTTCAAAAACATATGACAATGTTATTTTTGGTGTGTTTTGTTCCCTGAGTCAGACGTTTTGCTTGTAAAGCGTTCATTGTTCTTCTTGACAACACTTTCAGTATACACTCTAGTGTGATATGAATTTTTCCGAATTCCCCATGAGTGATATCAGTGTCCCACCTGGTGGCGTTGACCATAGTTATTTGTTTAAGATTTTTTACTTCTTTGCAAGTTTCTTTTAGTGTGGATCTCATCCTTGACGACTGTGTTGTGTGACTGGCTCTTTACTGATTCATATACTCGGTAATTATCAGCGTGTTTGTTCTAAGCACCAGGCTTCGATGACTACGTTACCATATTTAGGGTTCCTAGCATTTATAATGTTCATATATTGGTATTTGAGTTTTTCTTCACTGATAATAAAGAATATATTTCACATTTCCTGACGGCTTGTTTCTGTTTGTCAATGAATAGTAAACTAGGGGCAGTATTTTGTTTCCAACGGTTGTTACAGTTTATCCTGGAAGTGAGGTTTGTCTTGTCTTATTTTCTGTTTCACCTTTGTGATGGGTATTGTTTAGTGAAGTGACTGTATCAGTTTGTGGGGAGAGATGTCTATTCCCAAGTGCTTTAGTAGTAATAGTTATCTCACAAATGGTGAGTGAAATATCTTTGGGTTCCTAAGGGTGGATTTTTGCTGAACATTCGATTTGTGTGTAGAAATCATTTGACAGATTTATGAGTGCACGCACTTTGCTGGCTACCATGAAAACATATCTTACCTCCATTCTCTTCGTGAATAGGTTATAATAGTGTACCTTGACTCCTTTGAAAATTGTTTGTGCACAATTTCGTCTGTCTGATATTTGATTATTAATGTTGAAATGCAGTATATAGTCTGTGTGAGTTGGTCATATATATATTTACTTGTATTTACACAATTTATTTTATTCCTTTGCATTCCCAGTGTAACATAGGGCGTTAAGTTATTAGTTTTGCATTTTCAGTAGCAGTGGTGTTACGTTTCACCGTATGGTGTTGCTAATCACACGCTGAGCCTTCCATCGCAAGCAGGCCTATTACCGGCTTAGCGAGGTTTGGGGAGTGTTCTTTGTGACGCATCCATATCTTTGCTACAACTACGGTTTTCTATATATACGTGACAGCTTAACTAATTAGTCCCAGAAAAGGTGATTCCTCTAGTGTTCCTTTTACTATTCGATCATTTCAATATCTTAGTGGATAAATGCTATGAAACACACGCTTATGGGCTCTATTCAAACAACACATTATATTTGGGTGTGTTCAGGGAGATGCCTTTACAAGCCCCTATCCATTTGAAGTGTAGAACATTGTGACATCATCGAAAGATGTTTGTGTGTATCATCAAGTTGAGTGTATTTTTAATTTATTTCACACTGATGTGTGCTCTGAAATGGTGTCTTTATAGTCAAATGAAGCTTCTGAATCAAATTACCAAGCCCACAGTTCAGAATCATGCCTCAAAAAACAATAACTTGACCTACGATTCACCATTAAAACAGCTAATTACAAATATTTATGTGAGCAAACACAAAATTAGTGCATGTTTGCTCAGAAAGAATGACTTTTACAGAACAATAAGCTGTTTTTATTATAGAGCTCAATGTTGCATAATATTTCAATGGTTGCAATGCAATTCCGTTTAATAAATGTGTATGCACGGAATGCTCGAACAAAATTTCCACCGTAAATTCTAACCAAGAAAAACGTACCTTTGTCATCTGATAAAATTTGAAAAATGAACACATCTCAGTTAAAGTGAGATGGATTTGCAACGGAATTATTGGTGATGAAGTAAAATTTACCTGACAATGATCGGTAGCATCGAATTTCAGAGGAGGAATAAGTTGATAGGAGGATTAATTGTATTTCTCAACAATAAATTTCTAATGGTTGCTGATGTTTGATGTAGCCGTTTAAAGTGGTACGAAAAAATCTTCTTGGGCGAAACCACAGTGTTAGTTAAGTATAAAATCTTCATGCTATTTTTAATTTCCAACAGACAAAAAGAGTAATGTCAATGACTTAAAATGACTGAGGTAGTATGAATTTTCTAAGGGATCCAGATATGCCGGACTAACAATTTTGGCAAGCGTGACCACTCTTCATGCCACCATTCATGCCAGTTGACTCCTCTTCAAATCTGTTGATTCTAACTTAACGCTTAGCAAGAATGGAATCATTATAGGCTAAAAGTAACTACACCAAGGATTTTTTTAGTTTAAGTTTCTGGTTTTTTTCTGGTTTTAGTTTCTTCGTTTCCCCATGCATACTCTTACTTACTTCTTGCAAGAGAAACGCCAGCACACAGAGAAGTTGATGTTAGTTAACACAAATAAACGACAAGAATCCATTTCCCTAAAGTGCTCATAAACCTGACAATAATAACGTCTATGTTTCAATGATACTTTCAGTAAATTGTTGAAACTAAAATGCATCTGTGGAAGTGTCAGTCAAATAAATTGAAATAAGTATTTGATGACGATGAGTGAAATAAAAGGATTCTGCGTAATTCTCGTAAGAAAATTGATTGTCTTATTGTCACGAGGAATTTCTGATTATAATGGATGAATTTCGTGTATTTGTTTGATGAAAATAATCAATATTACCAAAATAACAATGTCTAGAACTCACCTTCTCCGACTTCAGGACACAAGATAATTCAAAAGAGTTTGGTACTTACTTTTAGCTACCTAAATCTGTAAAAATCTTCATCACCATTTATGTTTCTTCCTGAACTACGATAAAGACTTCGTTCATCTGTTATTCTGTTATATACATGTTTTGAACTCGTTGCACGATAGCCGATTAGGTCTGTGATATCCGTGCTTTAAAAGTTAACTCAAAATGATGTTAACAGAAGACTTAATTAGGATGAAATACACATGCGGTTGTAGCAGGAAACATTCTGTGAAAGCTGCCACAATCTTTCATGCGAATAACAACAGTATAATTTATTATTAGTTATGCTTGTAATTGTTCCCTGGGCTTCATCGGTGTATTACCACTTTGACTTATTCTCTGTGGTCCCATTTAGCTGACTTAACTATTGCTCATATTCGCTCATCTTCTCCTTATACGATCTCCTCCACGTCACCCTCGGACCCATGATCAACTCATAGTTTCCCATTCGGGTTCCAGTAGAGCGGTGTTACCTATTGGCCTCCTTAGCTCGTGTCCAATCAATCCTCAATTTTTCCAATCTTGATTGGTTGTGACGTCTTTTTCCATCGGACGATGCATTTAAGGTAATTGTAGGAAATGATGTCTATGAAGTTAATTTGGTTGATGGTCATTAGTGCCTGTTTATGGCTAGTAATTTCTTCGCTTTCGTCTCCTCGATGCCCATTTGAAGGCCTATCTTCGCGGCCAGCTTCTTCTAACAATTCGCTGGATTTCCCCTGTAAGTCTTCGAGTTTGTATGTCGTTATACATAAATCATCCTCAAAAACCAAATATTCTGGAGTCATGAGATCGGTCCAAATCATTCCTACCTTTTTGATGTGGTTGTGTTCTCTGAGCTGGATACTTAATTTGCGAAGCTTCCATTGGCCTACTAGACAACATCTTCAGTGCATACCTCAGTTTGAATTGAAGAGAGCTTTTAGATTTCTCCATGAGTTTATTAGTTATATCTCCTGGTTGTTGAACTTGAACGTGATCGGTTGTTTTTTTGTGTTTTCACATCCTCTAGACTTGAACTTTGACCCTTTGTATGTGAGATTTCCTTTTTATTGGTTAGTAAATTTTGTCTTCTTGTTTCTACGTAAGGTGTTGCTCACAGTCCGGTTCACTACAATTATAAATAATATTGGTGACAGCAGACAGTCTTATCTGACTTCCGACTTAACTTTGAATTCTCCACTCAGTTTTTCTATGTGGATTACTTCAAATTTGCTGTTGAAAGAGATTGATTAAGATTTCGAGCACTTCACGGTGTTGAAAAGCTTCCAAATTACTTTGCGATTAACACTAATCATAACGGCACAGTTTAATCGAATAAATCTCCTTCCATGCTGCCGTTCTTGTATCTGAAGCTGGTACTCATTAGAATTGTATCAATCTGTGGCGCAAAATAACGTTTATTAATTTATTTGCTAATTCCTTGTTACACATTTTGAAAAAAATCAAAGTGCTAAGAGAATGAATATATTTCCTTTCAGCTGGTTCCTTATCCAAGTTTCTAGAATAATATTTTGATCAGAAATCAAAATTGTACGATTCCTTTTCAGATTTCCATCGATACGAATGATAGATTTAAAGACATAGGTGAGATGTGAATAAGCAATTGCAAAAGTTGAGACAGGGAATCTGTAGAAGTTAGGAGTAGATTGTGCGTTCCGACCAATGACCAATTTTTAGGCTTAGGGGACTAGAAATAATTACAGAATTCGAGGTCCTTATAATCGTAAAGGTTAGCAACAGATTATTGCCAAATCAGCCAATATAACTGGCTAAATTTGTAGTCACGATAGAATAACAAAAAAATGAAACGTAAAGTCGATTCCAAGTAGATATAGTTAGGCACTCTTTACACATTTTCTGAAAAGGTTTTCAAGGAAATCTTTGTTAACACACAGTGTAGACTCATTTAGATGAACTTGCCCCTTCTATATGTGAACGTTGGAAGCGTGCAGCATGAGACAATTTGAACGGAATGCCATGATTACCTTTAAAGCTCTTTTAATGTCAACTTGATGGCCTCCATCGACAGAGTGATGCTTAAAAGTTCCACAAAACATTTGCCTAAACAAAGGCCCAGTGTATCTGACTCCACAGAAGCCGTTAAATTGATAAATACAAATGAAAGAAGCACAGTCAGACAGTCTGTATTCGTCTTTAGAGGTGAATATTGGTGAACTGGAGAAGGAAACCATAGCCTGGCTGCGTTCGATCACTCACCGTTGAGGCCGAATAAGTTAAATGTTTGAGCATTCATTACGCATTATATTAGCTTGCTCTAAAATGAGGAGCGTCAGCTGTATTTAATGCTTAATCAAAACTACCGTTGGTTGACAACTTGAAAGTTTCGTTGTGTGGATGATAACCATATCGACATCTCATCACATAAATCATGTGATAATCAGAGTCATCAGAAATGCTTGTCCACTTGAGTAACCATGTACTTACGGTAACCTTTCATGTGACCAAAAAAGGAATGTAGAATTCGACGTAAGCCATCATTTATAGTGAATTATTTGCATTAACATCTTTGTACATTTCTCACTTTACACCTTCTCTCAGATTTTTGTATGTTCACAATACACAGGTATCCAGTTATCATAGTGTTGTCAAATATTCGCATTTTAGCATTCTCATGCCACATGTTTCAAGCGCTTCACCTGCATTTCCAAATTTATATTGAGCATCCTGTCAACAGCTTATGTAGGCTTACATAGCTACATACAGCCTACACATATATTTCTTTTAATCGATATAAAACGAATGAAGTTACTTGTGGTTATTCTGATCTTTTGCTTATCTTCACAAATTCTGCGGGATATTAGTGGAATACTGCGTTGTTCCAATCTACTGATAAATGCAGGAGTTAATCAGAAACTGAAATGCCTTTTTGGAATTTGACATTCAGTGATTATTTTCAAGAGTTGGTTTGTAAGGATAAGGTTTGCTTTTACGAGTTTCACCACGGATTGATATCAGTTAGAAGATCATTGAAAGCCAGGGAGTAATGGACAGCCAGCTGTTTCATCTGCTTAGTTTGGGAATCATCGGTTGTACGCACCCACCATAATGGGGTTCGAACTTAGGACCTTCCGGTTACAAGGCAACCTGGCTCGTATACTATTCAGCCACTGGGACCTGATTCAATGGCCAATGCATGAATTCTAGGTTCTACCAATTCGTGATACATTTAGCGTGACTGGCAACAACCAGTGTTATCGATGGGAAATCCATTCTTACACTTGACTGAATGGACCTAACTGGTCACGACTCGTAACAACAAACCTAATCCTTACAAACCAACTCTTGAAAATCAATCTGATGCTCGCTAGTGACGTGCTATAGGAAAAAGTTTCTTGGAGCTCTAGTGAGAAGTCGTGACCAGTGAGGTCCATCCAGTCAAGTGTGAGGATGAATGTCTCACCGATGACACTGGTTAGTGATCTCACTAAATCACGAATTGGTAGAAGTCGGAATTCATGGGCTGACCACTGAATCGCGTCCCAGTGGTATACGACATAGGTTGCCTTGTTACCGGAAGGCCCTGGGTTTGAACCCCACTATGGTGGGTGCGTACTGCCGATGATTCCAAACTAGGATGAAACAGCTGGCTGTCCAGTACTCCCTGGTTTTCAATGGTCCTCTAACTGATATCAATCCGTGGTCAAACTCGTAAAATTCATTGAATAGAATCATTTAACATAATACTGGAAGAACAGTCATCCTGGACATTTGAATACACAAATTGAATTTTGTAAGGCCAGATGATGCGCCATATTCAAAATCTCCACTGTATTCATTTTCTTAAGGGTTCTGAGGCAGAAACCCAGTAATGTTTGTGAAGGGATTGATAGTATGGTGGAGTGCTGACCTTCAAACACAGTGTAGAATTCGATATGCACTTGTGATTTACACAAACGGAACTTGATGGGATGTGCTTTTTTGCCTATGGAATTTAGGCGGAGAGCTGGTGACTACAATTGAAGAAATGAACAGTCATCAAGGTTTTCGGATATTACACTTTCTGTTTGCAAGTTAGCGACCACCAAAGAAAAAATAAAATTAATGTTTTGATAACACTTATACCTTACCTCTTTTGTTCATATACTTCAACTTACCAGTAAAATCTACAAGTCAAATAATACCTCACAGACTTATGCGCCTTACATTACGATACATTCACGAAAACTGTTGACCACTCAGTTTTAAATTCTAACTTTTATAATTAATGCCTGCTAGTGTTCGTGCAAATTAACTTTGACATATTTTGTTTTCTGGTGACAGTCAGGAGCATGTGTGGTGTCTTCTTACCTTTAAGAATAATATCATGCAAGTACGAAAAGCATAGTACAGCCAAATCATGTCAGCGAAATTGATGAGCAAACAATTCAGCCTGATAAATCTCAACTAAACCTTCACTAGACGCTTCCTAATTTTGGACAACTATAGACTAAGGTGTTATTTTATAAAACTTTGCAACAACCTCCATCAGTCAAAAGCATAATTTATCAGTGCTGGTGAACACTGAGTCGTTTGTTTGCCTCCATTTGGTGGGAGACAAGAAAGGCATCGTTGCTCAACCGAATACTGGTTGACAGAAGAGGGAGAAATACCATCAGAAGCATAACTGCACATTCTATTAACGGTTTTTTCAACATGTTGCTGGCGGTAACCAGTATTTTTGTCTCTTTATGGGTGATAAAATGAACAATCGCATTGCATTTGCATTTTCTTTTGCTCCGGGTTGGTTATTGTACACAGTATTCTGTGTATTAGACGTAGGCTTCTGGAAACAATAATAGGTCAAGGATCTTTAGTATCTTGATATTTTAAATAAGTATTTAATGTTTGAGATTTCCCCTGAGTAACTAGATGATTTAATCGTGAGCCACATAAATATGGTTTGATACTGCTGTTGTTTTCGTGATAAACTTCAAAGGATATCGACACGTGGGAGTATCAACATTTGAAAAATCAATAAATGTTTTAGTCGCCCTTTGAAGGCGTTCAGTCACACTCACATTTACAAGCTGAAATGAAGTGAATTAAGATTTTATAATGACATAGTAATTATTCATGCCGATATCAACAGTAATATCTTTTCCTTTTTACAAGACGTTTCGTCACCAAGAAGTTATTAGATAAGGGAACATCCCGTATTTGTTTATTCATCCGATTTAACATGCATTGGTAGTTTACGATGTACCATGAGAGCAAAAGTCAATAAAATTAAGCTGTTAAAATGCGCGATTCAAGTGTTGGTTATCAGGAGATTGCATGGTTGCAGGATTCCATCATGAGCTGACATCGGCTACAGATTCATTGGAAAACCAATAGTGAGTACTGAACAGCTGTTCCGTCAGCATAGGTCGCGACTGTTCATCAGTAATCACCCACTGTCAATTTTATAACCCAGGACCTTCTAGTTACAAGGCGAGTTCGTAAACAAGTCAGCCAATGCGACTCGGTCCAACAGACCATGAATTCCAAATTCTGCCTATTCACGGCAGCTGGTTAGGTGTGAGGAGAAATACTCTCCGATGACATCGGCTAGTGGTGGCGCATTATCACGATCTCAGCTTATGATGAAATCCTGTAAAACGTGTTAATTAGACTGTTTCGCTCATCGTGATGGAACAGAATCATCACGTATACTGGTTATGGCAAGTAAGCAGATTTCGTTGGAATACAGTCTGTTTCACCAGTTAGGATAGTAATATCCTTTGATGACTGGTTAGTTTCATTGTTTGAATATGACGGATGATTCCAAAGTTTCCTCAGTCAGCTTCCCAAAAGCTTAATTGTGCATATCTTCCTCACATTTGGAGTTCTTTCACAGGCTTAAAAGAAAATAAGCGACAAGCATTTCGTTTCCGAATCAAGACGTGACTCTGCACCATGATTGATATGACTTGATTATGCATATAACGTCCTTCATTTTCTGACTAAGAAGAAAGCGTCTAGGTAAAGAACCTTCAGGAAGATATGCAAACCTTCTAAAATTAAGAAAGTCTGCCCTCCATTTTAAGCAACCTGCTTTGTAGTCTGTGCATTACACTTCACGAAAGTGTTTGTTTATTTTGAGAAATGCTGAAAGTATCATTTCAGAACATCTAAAAAACTGAATAATAGACTTGGTTACAGGTCTGAAGACATTGCAAGAGTTGAACTTACTGCCATTGACTTGTATGAGATTTTTTTTGAAATTTTCACGTTCTCTTCTGTTATTGGTTGCAAAATGAACTAATCTGTTAAAAATGTGTTTATTTGTCCGTTCCTGCTTAAATTAGCTTTCCATCGGTTAACCTCATAATCGGTTCTTTGGTTATTCTACACATATCAAATCCCATTAAACACTGAATTTCACTAGCTCAAATACTTTGATTATCTGGTTAATACATATATGACTGTAGTCGCCTTAGGATTGTTGATATCAGATGAGCTAAAAATTACACCAACATGTCAAGATTATGAAATACTTTCCAAACAGAGAAATTTAAGTTTTCAAGTTTTATTTAAGAGACATATTCGATGTACTGAGTAACCTTCACAAAATTTGTGACATTTGAACAGTGTTAACTAGCAGATCGAGAAAAACGCGTAAAACGTTTCCAACAGACATTAATGCAATTGTGTTATGATAGTCATTTTTGTGATGATGATGGCTCAAGCGGTTTATATGACAAGATGTAAATGAAGTATTGCCTTCGTCTACATAACCAACACGTTATTTATAGCAGTACACCGTATACAAAGGTAAATCATCCTCTGCTGTACTCACTGAAGCCGGTGTCCCCCAACGTGCTGCAATCTCCCCACTTCTCTTTTTTTTCTTTCTACATGACTTACCATCTTCAAATGACAATAATTTTGTCAAATATGCTGACGACCTGACTGTATCTTTGCCTATCAAATGTCAAAGTGACTGCTCTAAACTAAATGGCTTTCTATCAGAAATCAGTCAGTGGTCCAAGGAAAACGGTCTTACCCTAAACCCCTCCAAATGCCAAACAGTCAATTTCACCTTTAGGCATAAATCCGACCTAAACAAACTGTTTGGCTCTCACGAGGTATGCAAAATAGACGGCACTGAAATAGAATCTAAATCGGAAATTAAATACCTAGGTGTCATTCTATCTGCTGATCTCTCCTGGTCGTCTCATATCTTAGCAATTTCTAAGAAAATATTCCGTCTTGCCTTCTACATTAAGAAGTTAAAACATTCTGGTAATACCCAACCCCTACTCCTACAATTCGTTAATTCTCGCATCCTGCCTATTATTCTCTATTGTTCCCCCTTAGTTTTTCCTGGGCTACTGAAGAAAGACTATAACATATTACGCAGGATGTTAAATGTTGTCAGCAGAGTAAGCAACGTGCCACTTAACCAGCTTGTTAATACTCTGGTCGACAGGCACATGGACTCCTGTGAGAAATGGGCCAAATCCATTTTATCTAACTCACACCACCCTCTTCACTCACAACTCTCCCCTTGTATCTCATCAGGTAAAACTAGAAGGCTATATAGAAAACTATATGCTCGCACCAGCAAGTAGAAAAACTCAACCATACCCTACTTGGCTCATGTTCTGTGTGATAAAGAAAGTATTAGGCGTGAGACCTATAATTCATTAAACAGTCAGTAGTACAACTGGATCTCGTCTTTCCAACTCATACCATTTATAGATACAACATTTTCTTTCTTTCTTTTCCTTTTCTCTCTCTCTTTTTTCCGTTATGTGCTGCTTTGTTTCTTTCTCTCGTTCCCACTTTTCTAACACCTTCAAACACAGTTTCAACTTTTCCTTTGCTACCGCCATGCCAATATGTTGTTGTCATAATGAACTGAGATTTCCTTAATCTATGTAGAATTCTATTTATTGACAATGTACTAACTGGATGCAATACTGTAGTAAAAATGCTGAGAATTCCATCCTGTATCACGTGTACTGTTTTGGAATAAAGCAAATTATTATTATTATTAATGAAATTGCAAGCACATTACTCACCTTCTTCTGTAAATTTGTAAAGATTACAAAATGAATTTTTCAAAAACACTCCTGCATCTTATAATTTTATCAAGTATATTTTTGAAATAGCTGGCAATCAAGTTGGTGTCCTTTTCATTTCATCTGTTAATGCAGTGTTATTGAGTATCCAGCTGCAAAAACACAATGTGAACATGAGAAATGAAGTCATCGTCAACATGGTGTTTTCATTACTAGGAGGTAAGAGTGACAGTTGCACACTTATTAGATGATAAGTCCACGTATTTCAACTTCGTAGATCAACAGACTACGTTTGGCGAGATGTTTTCTTTTCTTTGACCTTTGAAGTTCGATAGTAAATGCTTTATCACTATGCTTAAAGAAGTCTTCAGTAATGAGTGTAATTCGCTCATCTATCTTAAGTCCCACTTCAAAGAGGAGAATTTTGTTAGGTGGAATTTAGAGCTCTAGTTATATTGTTCATCTTGGCGTACTTCCTTCGTACATTAGGAAAAAAACTGTCCTGTGTCTCAGTATAATTTTGTTTCACTAGTTATACGCTTGATTAGCTAATTATTGACAATTATGTTGCTCATAACTACATCGCTGCGGCAAAAACCTTGGAACACTGTATTTTTGTATCTTCAAAAGTAGGTTAATTTAATAATTAGCAGAAGAGTTAGTGGACGTGTACAACTTGAGCACCATGGTAGAATGTAATTCCATATTGGATAAGTTTATTCCAAATATCATGCAGTGATGGGGTATTGATAACTGGATGGCAAGGCTTTGGACCATAATTTATTGCCTGTCATCATCACATCACTTCAGTCACACGGCTTCAAACTTTTTCTTTTAAATACTTTTCTCTGTTCCCCTTATTGTTTGTTACCACCTTCCATATATCCGGTATAGGCGATGATTTGTGTCATTCCAGTTGCCCGTCTGCGGTGTTGAATCAATCAACAAAGCTTCAGTGGCTAATCTCTCTCTCAGCCTAGCTATATTACTTTTTATTACTTTCACCCTGTCCCACCCTACATTGTGAGATTACATGCAAGTGAATGCCGCGCAAAAATTATTTTAATATGCAAATATAATATCACACCAAACACATAACTTATCCACTACGATTATTAGACATGAGTTCTTCCTGTAACTTTATTCATTATTAATACTTCACACTAATGTTTTCGTTGATATACAAGATCAACAACTCGACATGGAGTTACTAGTATCAGTCTAGAGTCAGTGATGTCGGCAACAGTTTCCATACTTTTATTATTCATAATACTTTTATAAGGACGAACTGGTTTTTATGACAATGCCTCATAAATAGTCCCATTATTAATATTAGAACGAGACATATAAGCGGACAATATTGTTTTCAATTAGATATTCTTCAGGCTCTACTTTAATTTACACAGATTTATATATATATACATATTGCTCAAGCGAATGACAAACTACCCAGGCACTTCTTTGGGTATCCATAAATTTAGTTCTTCTTTTGGATAGAGCTATATAGGGCGAACAGCTAGACAGCTTAATAAATGCATCAATGAGCATCTTCCTTCATGGTTAGGAAAAGGCCAAGTGAAATCTTTAAGAAGTTCTATTTTGGCTCATTTGATTGATAGCGGTAACCAGGTAGACAGAAATAGTGGCTTTAAAGTTATTCATCGCATTCCATTGAGCCTTTCGAAAGGAATTCGAACCCGCCTTTTATAAATAGCCGAAGCTATGGGAATTAATTCGACAGAACAATCCTAGTCTTTGCATACGACAAAAGAAGTTTGCTCTACCTTTGTCTCACCCTTGGCCTAGGTGAATTCTATTCAAAACCCTCCCACCCTTTCTTATTTTCCATTTCCTTCGTACTTTTATGATATTTATTTAAGCTGTGATTATCTGTCCACTTCATCTTTAGTATTACGTAACTTTTAAGATTTTAACCAATTTATTTATTGAATTGTCTATATATACACATATTACTACCTTTGTTACTCTTATCGCCACCTGCATAAACCTTATTATCAATATTTTGTAATCATTATAATCAGCGTTAATAACTAAGTTCAAAACATTCACCACATTATTACTATTATTATCTTTTTCATTATTATTATTTGGTCCAGAAAATCACTGTTATTGTTTAAAATTTTAATACATAAATCTATGTAAATTAGAGTAAAGCCTGAAGAAGATCTAACTGAAAACAACAATGTTCACTTTTATGTCTTGTTCTTATAAATAGACCGGTGATGACTATTGCATAATCACTGTAGTATGATGCAGGTTAAAAGGAAATGGTCGAAATTATTTCTCAAATCTGAATATAATTGGGTTGTGGACAAGGAACAACTTCAATTGACCACTTGCCTGACCTTGTGTCGATCGTCAGATAATCAGAACAATTTAATCTCTACTGACTTAGTCAAACTTCAATGTGACTAAAATGTATTACTAATATGTGACTTTTTCTATTACAAAGGTTCGTTATCAGGTCCCTTATCTTCTCCAGTCACAGTACTACATAAGATTAATTCATTTCCACTAATGGTAAGAGCTGAGAACGAATTTCGCTGAAATCTTAGAAAGTCAACTTGTATTTGATAAGGCATTACAGACGCCAGATTCCAGTGTATGAAATATTCGAGTGCTATCAATGAAGTGCTGGTGTGAATGCAAAATATTCTTCTCTAGAAATTCTCTTCAAGCTATTATATGAAAATATTTACTTTCCACAAATTGATAAGTAGGCATGTGTTAGATAAATTTCAAAGTAGAATGTACGTCATGTTTATAGGTGAAAACTAACGTATTTTTATTACCATAGATTCATTGGTGATTTCGCAATTCTAAGTTAATTATTTTTCCACTCGGTTTGTGACTTTATTGTTTTGTGATGCACTGGGATAAAGAGAATGCGAAATATAATTTATTTCATATGAGTACTGACCAACTGCGCTACACGTATGGAACCAAGTGACAACCAGTTCACCTTCAAACACATTACTCACCTCTAGCTGTAAAGTTTCAAACATTCACAAATGCTTTTATATTTGAAGTTATATTTTAGCTTCACTATAATGATATTTTCACTGCAGATAGGAAAGAAATTTCAAACATATCGTCAACAACAACAAACTTACTATTCACTTATTTCAGTGTACACTGAATGTGATACACTTCTGCACTGGCTTTGAAATGGATACAAACAGTTGTTTTTGTTTTTTATTCAATTTTAGATTTTCCCGTCGACTGATTAGACAGAAGTGCTCAATGTCAAGTCAAAATGTTGGCTTCTTGTGCAGATGCTTCGACGATGTCTGGGTATGTAATTAGAAGTTAATTGGTGGATGGTGTCTATTAGTGGCATGCATTATGCACATTTTGTCCTATTGCGTATTCGTCAGCCATCAGATGTACCTGTATTCCTCAGTGAGTAATGATGTTCCCACCGAGGCTCGAATCCAGTGCTTATAGATTCAAACACCCTTTCTAGGAACACCATGACTCACTGCAGAATACACGTACATCCAGTGACGAGTCTCTGATAGGACGAAATGTACATCCTGGATTCCACTGCTAGTCACCATCCACCAATTAACCTCTAAAAAACAGAATTTATTTCAAGAGAACAACGGACTGAATACAGTTTCAATAAAACACCTCAAATAGTTAATATTGACTTATGTACTGCTTCATTTCCTCTAGAGTGTGAACCATTTTCCTTCCGAAGCTGTAAATTATTCATGTAGCAAATATCCTTACACAGTTTATAGTCCGAATCTATTTATGATTTTACCTATCCTGGTCACAAAACCCCGCTTTGTTGATTCAACATTCATATCCAGTTGTGGAGAAAACTGAAAGCGCTGTGATGCCAGCGAGGTAGATTCAGTGTAGGGGTATTCCTTCATTTGATGCTCATGTAACTGCGACTTTGTGGTTGCATTCATTTTTTTCTCATCTCTTGAATGCTATGAAAAAACTTGGCGTTTTTAGATGTATCTGTCACCACCAGCATCTCCCTCCAGAATACTTTAAGCTAATGACTCCATGAGATGGTTTATTGTCAGTTGTGTGATATTTATTGATTGTGACAGTGGATTGTTTATGAGTAGATTGTTTCTTCAAAGATATTTCATTACGAGTAATTTCCATCGGAATAGCTGATGACGTATTCCATTTGTTCGTTGCGGTATCCAGACTCAATTCGCTCAACGTTTCTCATTTTGTTAATTTTGTCCGGGGGATGAAAACGATGTAAATGTTTCTGTTCTCTCCTTTTATGCATCTATGATGCAGAATGTTTTTGAGTTTGGATATATACTACTGACAGTTATGACTCTAGTAGTATTTTTTATTTGAAATTGATTCTTTTCGCTATTTTATGATTGTCTAATGCAAGACGATACCATAACTACCTGTGGATGCAGGTTAAATATACATTAGTAGTAAGAAAATTAGTCTAAACTGATTTCACTAATTCTGACATCTTTTCGGGTAAATTGGTCAGAACATCTTCAAGGAAAGTTTCCTGAAGTTTTTTATAAAATCGTAATTTCTATGCATACCAATTTACTACTCTAGGCCCAATATCTGGGGTAATACTCAATTAAATACTTATTAAAGTTCGTATAGACCATCTGTGTGCCTCAGTAGCACAGCAGTATGATGCTCATCAGCAGTGCAGGTGGTCTGTGGTTCGATTCCCAGACGACGCACTCCTTTACCTCACTTTGCCAGTAATAGGACTGTTAAAGAGGGAAGGTTGGGCATGAGGCTAGCAAGCCCATCCCGTAAAAATAAAACATCACTGCTACTGAAACTTCAAGCCTGTATCTTAAAGCCCTATGTTCCACTGGGAACGGAAAGTAAAAAAATAGACCACCCGCAAGTGCATTTTATCTGTCAGCCTCTAAACTAGCCAGTTCTAGAAAAAAGATATCGAACTTGTATTCTCAGATCAGTGTTATTCTTCATTAATCGTAAACCGTCTCTTGCAGTTTCACACGGTAATTTATTATCTCTGTAATTTAGAAGAGTTTCAAAAGTATCATTGTTATTTCAGAGATATTTTAGATACAATAATGTACAGTTCATTGATTCGTTCTGTTGACTGCAGTCATGTATATCTCCGTATTCCATAAGATTGGTCATTATGACTTGATGACACAATATTATTAGTTCCATGATGATTCCGGCACAATTAATTTCTCTTAATGGTGTAGGTATGCTCACACGTCTTCTCAATTTGTTTTAAATAAATTTATATAGTTTGTATATGCAGTTCAAATTGAAAACCCCCTCACTTCAATGAATAAATGACGATTCATTAGGTTTTAATTACTATTTATGTTGTCATAATTATTAATATTTTCGGAGAAAGGGTTTTGTCTCAAATGTTAACTTCGTTTTCATATTGTGCATGCTGTCTTATTGCCCACTACATTTAAGTTCATGTTACTGATTCCGCTTATCACAATGGCCAAAACTTCAGAAGAGATTGTCAACCTTTTGGTGACTTTGCATTTATTTTGACAAAGTTTTATTACACAGTGGTCTCTTTAACTTCACCTACTTTATAATAAAAGGCAGGTTATTGAGATTATAAGCTGAAATACTTTACTTGTACGAACTTCACAGAAACGAAGTTTATACATTTTAAATCTGAAATGTTCGTTAAGGGAGGCAAAACTTGAATAACAGCCTAAGTAACCAAAATATTCAGAGGACACGATAAGATATTAATGTGATACTACACACTTAAAGCTGTGAAAGCATCGCAAACATGAGATTCGCCTTCACTGAAACCTTAAAATGCTGACAAGTACAAAATACATTCAAGCAATTTGTCTGCGCACTTTGACTCAGCCTCTCCGAAATTCTGGCGTTGTTTATTTTAATCTTATTTAGAAGTAATTTGCAGTGACAACATTTTTACTAAGGCGTTCATTTCATGTTATTATAAAAGCAAAGTTTTGATAAGGTTTTAACTGTACCAAAATCAATAACAAAGTGAATATATTACTCACCAATTTCTGTAAGCAATTTTTGTGCAAGTTTGTTTTATTGTATGAATAACAAGGAAAAGCTTTTCAAAGCAGGCTGCACAATGTGTACTAATCAGGAAGATCGGGAAAAAGTAAAGAAAAATAGGATTATAATTACTAGAAAACTGGTCAGTTTGTATAATTACGGGTTAAGGATGTAGTATTAACGAAATAGGTAGGAGGTTCAGACACATAACAATAAAAACAGTAACCAAATCTAATAATGCAGATAGGCATTTAGAAGGTAAATATAACAAATAAACGGGAACGTTGGACAAGAAAGGTAATAGAATAATGATAATAATTTCGTTTATACTACATCCTTAACCCGTCATTATACAAACAGAGACTATTATCAAAGATACTGGTTACTGGAATGAAACTACTGCTTCGACTGTGGAAGTGATTGTTTACAAGTTTCAATGAATATTGCTGTAAACTCACGACTCACCAATATCTAGAGATTATTAGGTTTGAATACTCCCTTCATTATGTAATCTCTGTAAACACGTACATAAATGTATGGACAATAAGAACTTTCTATTAAAAGTATTGAAAATGTTGGCTTCTATCTCATGCCCCGCACTGAAAGGTAATGTTCTTACTGAAACTTAATCGTGGCACTAAAATATGACTATTCGATTGGGTAACAAATATGAGGGAATACATGAGAGGAAATGGAGGAGAAACGTCGCAGCATACTTTGGATGCAACAATATCGCTTCAAATGAACTGTTATGGAATAATATATTACTTGAAGCTCTTGCAAATGGAATAAGTACTTTGCAATAATACAAGATGCGAATTCTATACTATGTTGACAACAAACGTTTCAAAATGAAGTTGCTATTATTCTTATTGCTGTTACATCCGATGAATACCATTGACGTTTCAAGGCAGATGAATGAAAATTACCGCTTAATTTGTTCATGACATTGAAATATTGTTACATTCTAAGGAGTATTCCGAAATACAATCACAGCAGTATGTCATTTCCTTATTGGTTTGTTTATTAGATATATTACACTGCGAAACAGTTTTCTTCATTGGATAACGTTTTGAGAGACTTTTTATTGTTCATAATCATATCAGTTATAATCACACGACTTCGAAACTTGAGTTTTATAGTTTTCTTTGCTCTCTCATATTTGTCGTCATACGGGTAGTAGAAATTGCCAGATATCTAACTAGACAGGTCTTGAATCACTCCTATTACATGTATTCTCTCTCAGTTGATTCGATCAACAAAGTTTCTGTTATCAATCTCTCCCTTCACTCTGTTATGTTGGATTCTAAAGCTGTCATCTTATCCCACCCTGTTGTATGGCTGTGTTGTATGTATTTACATATAGTACTTCGGCTCTAGATTTCTTATCTTATTCGGGTCAACTAGTCTAGATTTCGCTAGGTTTTTATGCTCGGTTAGTCT